>CM035159.1:90816836-90841836 GCA_020205615.1 Panax quinquefolius
CTTTTGTCCCAATTCCTATAAAACAACATAAAACATGCATGAATAGACACAAATACTTAAAATCAACCAAAAGATTAAGCTCAAACGCACTCAATTATGAGTATGAAACTCACTCATCAAGTATAATACCTTCCTCTTTTTCTTCATTTTAATTTAGTCCCGCAAGTATTATCAAACTTGCACCACCTCCCCTAATAGTAAATCATGTGAATCAATAGTAAATTATGTGACTCAATAGTTCTAGACATATGTGAAAATATGAATTACAAAGATAGTACCTCCATCTATACCTCCATTTTTAACTTAGTCATGCAAGTATTATCAATCTTCATGCGCCAACTCCCCTAATAGTAAATGAATGTGAATTAATAGTACACACATGTGAATAAATAGTTATAATCATGTGAATCAATAGCAATTAATTGCTCATTTATCCGATTAATTACCCGATTGGTTAGTATAACTTCCAGACATCAATTATTATCAAAATAAATGTCGATTTTCACTAACACTAATAATTCCCACACAATGGAACTATCAATTTTATCTTTAATCAACACGAACTTATTCATCATTAATATTATAACTCACAATATTTAACAACCTGTGTCGTTCCCGGAAAGAGGGGCTTTCAGATAAGAATTTCTCTTTATTGGTAGCCGCAATTAGGTGACCAAACCTCTCTCGATGAGAACTTCTGGACATTGTCAATATTGCAAATAATAATATGAATAATTTTTACCGTCTCAATTATTGATTTAATAATATATTATGCGAGATGATAATGTGTGATAATTGAATCAATAATACGAGAGATATGACGCAGGCAATTATTGTAGCAATAATTGAGTATAATGGTGACTTCTTACGTAAGCATCAATAATCAATATCATGTGCTTCAATGCAACCACGCCGCGTATTCTTGTATTTTTTACTACTAAGAAGTTCAACAATTTTAACGGTAATATTTTCGTAGTTATTTTTATAAAATGATAATTACGTCATTTTCTAACTACAATAATTCCGTTGTGGGGTCCACTAATGATTGTCTGGCCGTCATTTAATATTCCCCACACAAAGAATATTCCCCACCAATCGAATATAATACAACAACTTGCATACTTTGCAAAATTTATAAATACTACCCACAACTATAACATTATATCATATCCACACCATAATATTAAAAAAAAATATTTTGAGAAATTTAAATCTTTATTCATAAAATTTGGGGTCACACAATCTCCCCTCCTTATAAAATTTTGCCCTCGAGATTTACGTACATACCTGGTATTGCGAAGAGATGAGGATACCTTGACTTCATTTTAGATTCTAACTCTTGAGGTATAACCTTTGAGTGTTGAATACGATCCTTCTTATCTAAGATTTTAACACGTATCTCCTCATATGTTAAATCTTCTGCTATCTCGTCTAGTTCTAATTTAATAATGTGGTTCAGGTCGTTCACATATTTACGTAACATCGATACGTGAAAAATGTTATGAACACGGGACATACTTGGCGGTAAAATGAGCTTATAGGCCACAGTTCCTACTCGATCAAGTATTTCAAATGGGCCAATTAAATCGAGGGTTGAGATAACGCCTTCTTGAATCTTCTTCTTCACATTCATCAAATTTGGGTGTGTAGCTTGAGCGACTTTAACTTTATCGATTAAAGTCGATTCTAATCGTATATTCGTTATCTTCACGTGGGTCCCTAGAGTCTTTAACTCTATCTTCATCATTTGTAAGTTATACGAAATGGGTTTTTGTGTTAACAACATCGCACTCGTAAACACGCATACGATCTTCTACTCAACGCTTCAACTACTATGTTCACTCTTCCACAATGATATTGAATGGTATGATCATAATCTTTAACAGCTCGAGCCAACATCTTTGGCGCATGTTACGTTCATTTTAGTTGAAGAAATATTTGAGGGTTTTAGAAATGGGTTTTGTACTGGGGTCAATACAAAATTTGATTTCACGCTCTATGGGTAGGCTAAGAAGTTATCAGAGAATACGTCAGAAAATTTATTAACAATAAAAATATCATTCAAAACTGTGACTCTCATCCAAGACTTGGATAGCACATGAAAATGAAGGTTTCTACTAACGAAGTTTCAACCAATAGGTCAAAGTCTAACTTCTCCTGGGGTCAAATTTAAATGTTGAGTATAAACAAGAGAGATAAAAGAATGGGTAGAATCGGTATCTAATAAGGTATAGACTTCGCAAGAATTTATAATTAACTAACCCGTGCTAACTTCGTTCGGGTTACTCACTTTTTGAGAAGTCACGAAAAATGCTCTTCCACGAAACCACCCGACTTTGTTTTGTCAGTATCCGCCATTGGTGCCACCGCCCAAATGGACTTGATTTATTCTGTGACAAAATTGAGCTATGTGACCATCTTTTCCATAACTAAAACATACCTTGGAAGGCTGTGAATAGTTTGGACTTATGTGTCCTTCCTCTCCGCATCTATAGCATCTAACTGGCGGTCGTTCTCCTTCCTTGAAAACGGGTGTTGGTGCTGCTATCTTTCCATCGTCGTTGAACCTTCTCTTCTTGAAATTTCCACTCCTATTATCTTGGCCATGATTACCACCGAAGTGGTTACCATTCTTGGCATGATAATTTCCCCCACAATGGTTATCATTGTTCCGATGGTTGTTGCCACATGTATGATTATTATCGTGTTGTTCGTCGTTACCTTTTGGTTGAGCTGACTCAACGGTCTTATGTGCTTCATTGCTTATCTCAATATTTTCAGATGTCATTCACAAACATTGTCACAAAACTAGGGTTAATTAACATATCACATATTATCCCTATACTCTGACCGACCAATTAAATACAAAATAAACTTAGGTAGGTCATACTAGAGAAGGAATTTCTCGTCTCTTCCCTCCTAGTTCTTGTCTCACATCTCAGCCAGGGATCATATCCCTAAGCTTTGATACCAACTATGACACCCCCAAAATAGGTATACATCACCCATCTTGGGTCGCCACTTACATGGTACAGAAATCCTAATACAACTTAATTATACAACAGTCGTGTAAAATACGACAAAACATAGCTGAGAGTTTAAACAAGAATATTGTCATCTAAACAAGTATTATCAATCTTGCACCAACTCCCCTAATAGTAAATGAATGTGAATCAATAGTACACAAATGTGAACAAATAGTTATAATCATGTGAATCAATAGCAATTAATTGCTCATTTATCCGATTAATTACCCGATTGGTCAGTATAACTTCCAGATATCAATTATTATCGAAATAAATATCGATTTTCACTAACACTAATAATTCCCACACAATGGAACTATCAATTTCATCTTTAATCAACACGAACTTATTCATCATTAATATTATAACTCACAATATTTAACAACTGTGTCGTTCCCGTGAAAGAGGGGCTTTCGATAAGAATTTCTCCTTATTGGGCGCTTGCAATTAGGTGACCAAACCTCTCCTCGATGTAACTTCTGAGACATTGTCAATATTGCAAATAATAATATGAATAACTTTACCATCTCAATTATTTATTTAATAATATATATTATCTGAGGATGATCTTTGTGACAATAATTGAATCAATAATATGAGAGATATGATGCAAAGAATTATTGTAGCAATAATTAAGTATAACTGAGTGACTTCTTACGTAAACATCAATAATCAATACTGTGTGCTCTTTATGCAACTAACGCCAGACATCGTATTTCTTTACTACCGAGGTAGTTCAATAGTTTTAATAAATAATACTTTTACCGTTATTTTTATAAAATGATAATTACGCTGCTTTTCTAACTACGACAATACTTCCGTTAGGGGGTACACCATTGATTGTGTCGTCGTACTTATATTCTTCGACAAAAAGAATATTCCCAGACCAAACAAATATTTTATAACAACTTGCATACTTTGCAAAATTTATAAATACTACCTTAACTATAACATTATATCAAATCCACACCATAATATTTAAAAAAATATTTTGAGAAATTTAAATCTTTATTCATAAAATTTGGGGTCTCATGCCCTTCACTCGGGAGGCTTTTTACCTTTGGTGGTTCCTCGAACCATTGGAGCTCGGATCATGGCATATAGTTTATGGGGATATGGTCCCTAGGTCTCATTATGATGACATACTAGATTGCTTCATGCCCGAGAGCCCACTCATTTGACGAGATTAATGATTTGACCTAGAGGTTGGACTAGGAACATTTTTTCATATGGCATTTCAATGAGATCCATCGAGCGAATTCTTTTGATCCTTCCACTTTGGCATTGGCCCTTGTGTAGCCCATATTCGATGGCCTTACCTGCACAAATCCTCCTTTCTATCGACACGATATCCCTTTGTAAGACATCTTTGATTTCTTAAGTCTTTTCTCACTTCCATACACACATAAATTTTCACGTTGAGAGTCGTGTTGTGTGTGTATGCTCGGATCGTCGATCCAGTGGCTTTTATTACTTTTATATATATATAAAAGTAAATCTAGCTCAATCTAGTTTGATGGAAGTTATGATGGATATATATATATATATATATATATATGGGAGCCCTTCCATAGCGATCGATTCTTATAAGTCTTGTCTGACACCCCCTCTTTTGGATCGTTGATAAATTGAATTGATGGCTGCGATTAATTTTTCTATTTGATAAGCCGGCACAGGTTATTGTGCCTAATTATTTACCTGTACCGACTTCTATTTTAATAAGTGAGGCCCACGTAAAATTATATTGTCAGTATAGTTATAAAAAGTGAATATTTATTATTAAAATAATCCAAATAGGAAGAGCTTCTAAACACACATTTTTAAAAAAAATTTATTTCTCCCAAATAAATGCAGTACGATACGGTTGGCATTAAATAATAAAATAATCCGTGGGGAAGAGCTTCTACCTTTATTACATATTTTTTTTTAATTTTTTATTTCTCTCCGTAGATGCAATTCGATCTGGTGGCATTAAAATAATAAAAAAAAAATCCGGTAGTCTGATAATACTTTGGTATTAAAAATTGAAAAAAAAATAGGTAAGTACGACTTGTCACGGTGATGATAAAAATTAAAAAATGATTTTATTCAAGCGATTCATTTGCTAAACAAATTGAATTCATGACCTCAAACTCCATACATCATTATATGACCACCCGAGCACCACTTGCCTGTTATTAATTTCAACCAAGGATATATCTTTATATTAAAACTTCACCATCCCCAAAATCTATATTCTTGCATTATTATTATATTACGATTTATTATTATTAATAAGTCTATATAATACATATATGGGGTTTTCTATTTAGAAATAAGTTAATATCTATATTTATTATTATCCCTTTAATATCTTTTCTTATTTTTGTAATAATATCAATAAAAGGATTATTAATATATTAAAAAAATATCATTCTAATGTATATATTAATTAATAAGAATGTCTATTTGGTTGAACTTTATGGGATTTTCAAATTCATAACTTAGTAATATGAATATTATTGAATCATATAAAACCACTTCATATTATTAATAATGAAAAAAAATTATCTATTTTGTTGAATCTGTATGGATATTTTTATTAGGACTAATATTAATAATCACATTATTTATATTAATATTAAAATTATTATTAATATTATTTTTAATAATAGTAATACATGAATATAATAATAATAGTAATACATGAATATAAAATCATTATTTATATTTTATTAAAGAATGATATTTTTTTAATATATTAATAATCCTTTTATTGATATTATTACAAAAATAAGAAAAGATATTAAAGGGATAATAATAAATATAGATATTAACTTATTTCTAATTAGAAAACCCCCATATGTATTATATAGACTTATTAATAATAATAAATCGTAATATAATAATAATGCAAGAATATAGATTTTTGGGGATGGTGAAGTTTTAATATAAAGATATATCCTTGGTTGAAATTAATTAATGCCTAGGCCCGTGGTGCTCTAGTGGTCATACGACGAGTGTATGGAGTTTGACGTTGCAAGTTCGAATCATTTAGCAAATGAATTGCTTGAAAAAATTATTTTTTAATTTTTTTATTGTCGGTGATGTCACAATTCTACTTTGCATTAAAATTTTTTTTCAATTTTTAATACGATAAGATCACCAGACTTAGCCAAATTTTTTTTTATTATTTTAATGTCACCGGTAGTATCATTGCATCTTACCAGAGAAATAAAAAATTAAAAAAATGTGTGTAGTTAGAGAAGCTCTTCCCACGATTATTTTATTATTTTAATGTCACCAGACAATTGCATTCTAGGGAGAAATAAAAAAATTAAAAAATGTGTAAAGCCGGTAGAAGCTCTTTCTACTGATTATTTTAATAATAAATATTTACTTTTATAACTATAATCGACAATATAATTTTACGTGGGCCTCACTTATTAAAATAGAAATTCATGACAGTAAATAATTAGCACAAACAACCTCGTGCTTTACTTTTTTTATCAAATAGAAAAGTTAATCGCAGACCATCAATTCAATTTATCAACGGTCCAAAAGGGGTGTCAGACAAGACTTTATAAAAATCAATCCTATGCTATGGAATATATATATATATATATATATATATATATATATATATATATATATATATATATTGTCATCAAACTTTGTTTGATTGAGCACAATTTACATCCGGAGCGTTCATCGCTTTTATATATATAAAAGCATTTATCACTGTGCAGCTAGATTGTCCTAAATCGCTTTTTCTCGGTCTAACCGATTGTAACGACGAGAAATTATCACCATCTCGGCCTAATCTGGCTATTTCATGGTGATTAAACTAGAACCGCAGTTTTGTGATTAGAAATTATGTAATTAATTTAAAATTTTATTGAATTAAATAAATATTTTGAATAATTTATTTATTGAGAAAAATAAATAATTGATGGAATTGTGATGCATGAATTTAGTAACTAAATTGATTAATATTAATTAAATTAAAATAATGGCAATATTGTTGTTTTCAAGATTTAAATAATGGTAATTTTATTATTTGAAGATTTAATTTAATGAAATAATTAAATTAAAAGAATTATTTAATATTTAAGAAAATAAATAAATTAAATAAAGTGTTGTTCGGTGCAATTTAGTAATTCAATTAGATGTATAATAATTTATTAATTATAAGTATTATTATCATAAAATTATAAAAATTATTATTATAGTTGTAAGTTATTTAAATTAATTAAATTAAAAGTGTGACACATGAAAACATATAATATAAATATTATTGAAATAAATTAGAATGGGGAGGTTGGGTAGCCAAACAAGACCTTGTGGCCTTTGACTTAATTTAACAAGCGTAAACCTTTTTGGTTCTTACGACGACGTGGGGAAGAGAGAGTCAATTTATATGTTACGTTTTGCTTAAGACTAGATAATGAGAGAGAGGTTTGTGAGGAAGAGAGAAAATATTTGTGATTTTTGTCAAGAGGAAGGGAAATTATCACCATCTTTTGCTAGCATACAATCAAAGGGTTAAAGTTATACTTTCTCCTAATTTCCATGTTTTGATTTCTTAGTGGTTATCCACCGTGAAATTGATAAGTTATGTTGGATTGGGGTATAAACATGTATGCATGATTTTATAGTCTGTTATTTTCATATATATACACAATTGTTGGTAATTAAATATGTGAAATTGGGTTGAAGAAGAATACTCTAATATCAGTGTATGTTCACATAAAATTGTTTAAGTAAGTAAAAAATTTGATGTACGATTTTTGGTATAATCTGCAAATTGATGTTAGATTATTTTAGTACATCAGGAAACAAAAACAACGTAATTTGAATCATGTCAATTGGTTAAGAAATAAAGTTGTGGCAATCAAATTCGCTAAAAGTGTTAAAAATGAAGAAATTGGAAAAAAAATGTGGTTTTGATTCTTAAAAGTTAATTATATGTAATGTTTATGTTGTTAGAGTGATGAATTGTGTGCTTATTGATGTTATTGCAAGGTTTTAGTTGTTAGGCTTTGAGAATTTCTATGGTAATTGAGAATATTGGAGTGTGTTGTGAAACAGAATCAATAAATCAGTAGCTTTTCAATACGTATGCAAGCAATTGCTACCAGTAAGTGTCTCATTTTGCACCGGTCAAAGGTACCAAGGCTGCCGTGTCCCTGAGCCTCAGCGGTGAGTTCTTGATTATTTATGGGTTATAATACAAGGACCTAATCTAGTTGGCATGCATGATAAAGATGTTAGATCATAACATGGCATACAATAATAAATTGTAATATAATGGAGATTTTAAATTATTACTTGAATAAGTTATGTAATGAACAAAGGTGATGTTACAAGAGTTAGAGATGAATGATAAAGATTATGTTAGATTATTGTGAGATTTCAGATTCGTAGGGGTGGTTAACCAACATGATTAGACATTAAGTTAAGGTTATGACTTAAATGGTGGTTTAAAACTATAAAGCTAATATTAATACAACTAATTGTTATTGTGATTTCAATGGTATGTGTAGGGTAATTGGCGAATATTATTGTGACGCCCCCAAAATAGGTATACATCACCCATCTTGGGACGCCAGATACATGGTACAGAATACAAATAAAATCTTAAATATACAACAAAAGTTGTGAGTTTTAATACAAATATTGTCTTCTAGACAATATCCACTCTCAGAATAAGTCCTCATTACAATTATTATCACACTATTTCATAGAATAGTGAGGACTACTAATGCTATCATCTGGACCATCACTACATCTCCCGACTAGTCCCTGCTACGTTCTCATTTTCTGAAGAGAACAGTGAAAGAAAGGGTGAGCTCAACTAGCCCAGTAAGAAATATTATGACTAAGATAATGCATAAAAAATTATCATTAGCCTTCAACAATGTTAAACTGATAAAATACAATAGACAACAAGTTTAACTGCAGCGGAATAAGCAATCCATTAAAAGAGTCAAGTAGAGAATAAAATCTACTATCTTTTATGATTTAAAAAGTTTTTCATCACTTTTATCGCTAAGACTCAGCTTAATAAATAATCTACATCATCCCTGCACTACGGCCAAGGATATTCATTAGGGTCACGACCACAAATTATCCATGCACTACGAGCCAAGGATATTCGTGTATTCATCAATGGTCATGATCATGGCAACAACTGTCCATCAATGCACTACGGGCCAATGAGGACTTTTAACACATCATTTGTAACATTACGGGCCATGATTATCTTGAATAATCCTCGGTCATAATCATACCAAGTCCATCTATGCACTCTAAATGCCACAGATGACTTTAAAAATATATACATGAGGATGATGACAATGATATAAGAATTCAATAAAACAAGTTCAAGAATTAGTTTATCCAGGAACTAATAACGTCCAAATTGTCAACATGATACTTCTTTGTAGAGTAAAATTCAAGAATGCTCAGAAGAATATTTCCATGAAAAGATACTGGATGAAGCGCAAATATCAATGATATTCCACTAATTTCATGGAGTATAGAAGTCAAAACTTTAACCAACTGAGTATAATAAGGAATGGAATAACAAAAGAAATCACCAGGCATGTGATAGATAGCACAGGCAGGTTATTCCAACAGAATAATAAATACGGAACCAGGTCCGGCGTAAAATGCACAGACAGGATATTCCAACAGAATAATAAAGAATGGAATAACATAAGGATTTCACCAAGTATAGGGGAGTCCGCGTATACAGGTTATTCCAACAGAATAATAAAGACGGAACCAGGTCCCACAGTAAAACGCATGTACGCGAGGATATTCCAAATGAGAATAATAAAGAATGGAATAACATAAGAATTTCACCAAGTATAGGGGAGTCCGCGTATACAGGTTATTCCAACAGAATAATAAAGACGGAACCAGGTCCGGCGTAAAACGCACAGACAGGATATTCCAACAGAATAATAAAGAATGGAATAACATAAGGATTTCACCAAGTATAGGGGAGTCCGCGTATACAGGTTATTCCAACATGATAATAAAAAAGCGGAACCCGATTCGCCAGAAAAGCTTGCATGCAGGATATTCCAATGCGAATAATAAAGAATGGAATAACATAAGGATTTCACCAAGTATAGGGTATGTCGCGTATACAGGTTATTCCAACAGAATAATAAAGAATGGAATAACAGAAGTTCTCTTCATGAATAAGAAAGAATAACACCCCTAACCGTAAAAAACACTAGATATCGAAGTAGTGAAGTAGCAAAATACTCTTCTTCTTTCTCTCTATAATTTCTCTCTCTAGAGTTTCACTAAATTCGTAAGAAATAATGAAGGAATGAGCTTCTATTTATAGAAGAATGGATTGAATAATAACTAATTCTGAAGCGGTCCAGATTGATTTACTTTTAAGCAGACGGTTCAGATTGATTTACTATTAAAACTTAAAGCAACGGTCCATCTTGATTTACTATTAAAACTTTAAACCAATGATCCATATTGATTCACTATTATAACTTTCCACCGGTAGTCCATATTGATTCACTAATATAACTTCAACCAACTGATGCGAAAAATTAGTACATCTCCTCATGGAATAATATTGTACCCAAATACCCGAATGCACAATACTAGAGTGAATAGTGAAATTAGGTGAATAGTAACTTTCGTGAATAGTAAATCGTGAATAGTAACTTCGTGAATAATAACTCGTGAATAGTAACTCATGAATAGTAACTTCGTGAATAGTACTCCAACACAAAAAGTTTCCGAATAACCGATTGAACAATATAACCTCCGGACATCAATTATCGCCGGAATAGATGTCAATTTCTACTAACACAAATAATCTCAACACAATGAAACTATCAAATTCATCTTTAATCAACACGAACTTATTCATCATTAATATTATAACTCATGATATTATTTAGCAATCGGGTTGTTCCAGGGAAGAGGGGCTCAATAAGGATTTCTCTATCATTGGCGCTTGATTAGGTGACCAAACCTCTCCTCGCAGAGAACTTCTAGACATTGTAAATATTGCGATTTAATAATATGAATTACTTTGTCGTCTCAATTATTGGTTTAATAATATAACATATAATGCGGATGATCTTGTGACAATAATCGAATCAATAATATGAGAGATATGATCACGCAATTCATCGTAGCAATAATTGAGTATAAGCGAGTGACTTCTCACGTAAGCATCAATAATCAATCTGTGCAGCTACTATGCAACGACCGCCAGCGTATTCTTGTATTTTTACTACTAGGGTAGTTGATAGTTTTAACAATAACACCTCCGCCGTTATTTTTAAAATATTTTTGTCGTTTTCTCAATCCAATAATAATTCCGTTGTGGGGTCCACCAATGATTGTGCCGTTGTACGAATATTCTCGACAAAAAGAATATTCCCCGACCAATCGAATATTTTATAACAACTTGCATACTTAGCAAAATTTATAAATATTACCCACAACTATAACATTATATCAAATTTATTCCATAATATTCAAAAATGATATTTATAGAAAAATCAGCTTTATTAAAAAAAGTTGGGGTCTTACAATTATTATACTCGTGTAGCTTACATACGAGGCAAGTTCCCTAACTTCTTTCTCTTTATAATGAATGCAAGTTTCATAGCTACGTTATCTTTTATGTCAAGCAAGCTTTTTATTCCTAAATTATCATTGTACAAGTTCCTAAAATTCTATGTTAAAGTTGAGCAAGCCTAATCTATCTTGTGTATGATTGTACAAGCTCTTGTAATCTAATTCGTTACATCGAGCAAGTTTCACTTTCCTTATTCTTGTTATTGCACATATTCAAAGCATATACTATTTTAATACATTGATTCAAATGAGATTGTTCTAACTCCTTTGAATGTAGTACTTTGCATATATACCATGTCTACTCAATTTTATATTGTTGTTATTCGATCTTTGACTTAAATAACCTTGTTCAATTCTATATTATTGTTTTGAACCTTCAAGTAGCAAGCAAACTCTTATTGATCGAATTGGTCTATAATTGAATAGTGTTCTAAAATTCTAGAACCACTGATAAACTATTTCCAAACTAAAGTTTCATTAGAGCGGAATTCTAAATTCAAATTGAGACGAACTACCCTAACATATGGGATTATGTACGAGTAACGTTTAGATGTTTGTTCACAATACATGGTACAAAGGGTTGATCCCCCTAAGTACGTAAAGAATGGTCTCAGATAGTCTAAATGACCTCATTAAGGTTGGGGTAATAATACTTAAATACTGGGGACATAGTTCGTAGTCTTAAGTGTAAGACCCAACTTTTTATGAATAAAGATTAATTTTTTCAAATATATTTTTGAATATTATGGTGTGGATTTGATTTAATGTTATAGTTGTGGGTAGTATTTATAAATTTTGCAAAAGTAAAGCAAGTTGTTATAAAATATTCGATTGGTGGGAATATTCGCATGACGACAACATAATCATTGGTGGACCTCACAACTAAAGTTTTCATTATAGTTAGAAAATGATAGAAATATCTTTTATAAAAATAACTACCAAAGTTTTACCGTTAAATTGTTGAACTACCCGGTGGTAAAAGTACAAGAATACGCTGTGGTTGCATAGATAAGAGCACACCAGATTGATTATCGATGCTTACGTGAGAAGTCACCATTTATACTCAATTATTGCTACAAAGAATTGTCGTGATAATATCTCTCATATTATCGATTCAATTATTATCACAAAGGTCATATCATAATATTATTAAATCAATAATTAAGACGACAAAGTTATTCATATTATTATTTGCAATATTAACGATGTGTCAGAAAGTTCGTCGATGAGAGGTTTGGTTACCTAATTCACGCACCAATAGGAGAAATCATTATCGAAAAAAAAGCCCTCTTTCCTAGAAATGATCCTGGTTGTTAAATATTGTGAGTTATAATATTAATGGTGAATAAGTTCGTGTTAATTAAAGATGAAATTGATAATTTTATTGTGTTGGGATTATTAGTGTTTGTGGGAATCAACATTTATTTCGATAATAATTAATTTACGGATGTTATATTGACCAATCGGGTAATTAATCGGATAAATGAGAAATTAATTGTTATTAATTCACATGCTTATAACTATTTGTTCACATATATGTACTATTGATTCACATGCATGTACTATTCGGGGAGGTGGTGCAAGATTAATAATACTTGCATGACTAAATTAAAAATGGAGGTTTAGATGAAGGTACTATACTGTAACTATTTTTTTCACATGTATAGAATTATTGATTCACATAACTAAACTATTGATTCACATGATGTACTATTAGGGGATGTGGTGCAAGTTTGATAATACTTGTAGGACTAAATTAAAAATAGAGAAAAAGATAAAGGTATTATACTGTAATATTTCGAGCCCCAAAACGTGCAATTATCGAAACTCTATTTTCCTATAAATAGAAGTTCATTCTTCTTTCATTCTCACCAATTCACTACGACTTACAAGTGCAAATATAGAGAGAGAAGCTATAGAGAGAAAGAAGAATATTAGTCTGCTACTTCACTATTCCAGTATTCAGTCCTTTTCTGAGGTAAGGGTATTATTTATTTCATATTCTGAAGAGATATTATTTTTCGTATTCGTAGGAATATTATTTTCGTTTAATATTCGTAAGGAATATTATTTTCATTCAATATTCGTAAGGGATATTATTTTTGTTCAGTATTCATAAGGAATAATATTTTCTTCCATATTATGTAGTATGTGAGTAATATTATTTCATCTCATATTCCCGATTATACCCTCATTACGTTAAAGTATTGCTTCATATACTCGTGAAATTAGTAGAATATCCTCGATATTTGCGTTTCATCCAAAGATCTTTCATAGAAATATTATTACGAGTTTTCTTGATAATTATTGATCTTTTCATGCCTTAGAAATACTATTCATGAGTTACTATTTATGGGTTACTATTTACGTAGTTACTATTCACTAGAATATTATTCACTGTATTATTAGAACTTTTCATGCCAAGTACTATTCACAAGTTACTATTCATTTAATTACTATTCATGGGTTACTATTCATCCATTTACTATTCACTTAAATATTATTCACTTCGAATATTTGGGGCACTTTTTATCTTTGAGGTCTATTATTCACGAGGTACTTATTTCAAGTATTATTCACAGTCTTTATTCACGGGATATTATTCACGCGAAATATTTCTTTTTTGTCCAAATTATTTTTTATACATGAATATTATTCTTGAATTTTACTCCACAAAGCAGTATCATGTTGACAATTTGAATATTTTTAAAACGGATAAATTTAAAGTCTTTAATATTTATCCTTGATTTTATTTGATTAATGTTTATATCATTGTCATCATCATCACGCATATATTGTGATGAAAGTCATCTTTTTTTACTTATGTGTAGATGGACTACTACAAAACAAAGAAAGAAAAGCGAAAAAAAACGTTGTGGTTTCAATCGTAAAAAAGCGTTGTAGTTAAAGATGTCATCTATTTGACACCCTTACACAACGTTTTTAAAGCGTTATAATTAAGACGTTACACAACGCTTTTTTAAGAAAAAACGTTGTAGTTTTATTTTTCATAAATTAACAGATGCTTAAAACGTTATAGAATGTATGATTCCACAACGTTTTCTAGATAAAAATATTATAGTTTAATATATAAGACAACGTCAGGGCATATTTACACAACGTTTTTAAAATGTTGTAAATTAAAAAAAAAAAAAAAAAAGTTGTGGTTCACCTATATTACCAATTACAAATAATACTACTATCCATACATCTCAAATTCAAAATATACCAATTACAAAAAATATTAATACCATACAATACGTTTTTACATCCCAATAATACCAAACTATCCATACATCTCAAATTCACTTTTCAATATAATTACTACTATATTGAATTATGAATTGACTACATCCACAAAATATACCAAACTATCCATAAAATTAAACTACTACCTAAGCATGTGCAAAAAACCTAGGTTCTCCCAAAATACACGACATTCATCTAACCCTGTATTAGAACCAGAGTCACCTGACACGTCACTGGAAGAGTTACCATGCGGAGAATTTTCATTCGTAACTTGTGGGGAAGTTACCTGCTGCTTTGTCATAGGGACAGATTAGGAATGTCCATCCATATTGCTTTCAGTCTCTTTGTGCTGAGCAACCATCCTTGACTGCATGAGCGGAATAAGCTGCACCATCATGAAGTAATAACATGAGCTGAATATTGCTCGGCAACCATTGTTGGGACTGCATGAGCGGAATATTGCTCTTTCAAAAACTGAACAACATGAAGTTTATATTACTACAGCAGAGGCAGGGGATACCATTATCTATATTTTCTGCTATCATAGACAAAACTTACTTTATAAACTTACTCGTCAGCTTCAATAAACAAGTCAGACTTTTGAGTTTTCATTTAAGGAGGTGACTCTAAAAAAAATAAACTGGAATATCTTTGTATTATTCTCCTTGCATTCTTAAGATGATAGTTATCTCATTCGCCAGATACTGAAGAAGGACACACATACTGCCATATGAAAACTCATGCAAAGTATTTC
Organism: Panax quinquefolius; assembly: GCA_020205615.1. Classification (NCBI taxonomy): domain Eukaryota; kingdom Viridiplantae; phylum Streptophyta; class Magnoliopsida; order Apiales; family Araliaceae; genus Panax; species Panax quinquefolius. The sequence continues at coordinate 90,832,476 of CM035159.1, forward strand.
TAGCATGTTACATGTTTGAACATAGAAAACAATTTAAAATACAAACGATAGGGATTGAAAAAATAAAAATAAAACTTTATCATCTTCTGATTTTAAAATTGATATTACCTCGATACTACATAAATCAATAGATAATACACATACAGGAGATGACAGCACTCCTGAGATAACACATACATATATATAGAGAGAGCAAAAGAGATTTCTATGATGAACAAAAACAAGAAATTTCAGTCACCTTAATCATTGAATTAGTTTGTAAAGAACTACCACAGGGACAGCGAATCTTTTCCATCTGATAAGAATTTTCAGTTTCTTCTTTTAACTTCACATTACTGCTATCTGAGACACCCTGGCCCTGCCCTTTTGATGTTAAATCAGTTGTCGCCCCAGAAACCTGCATTTTCCTGTGGGAACCAACAAAAATTGCACAATGATGTGAGATATTTTACTCTTGCAGAAAATGAAAGTAATGCAATCAGAGAATTACAAGAAAAAACTCTTTAAGAAGGGAAAACAGATAGCTAAATCAAGCCAAGAATAGACTTAACACCCACAATTCGATCCCAAAAGAAGGGGAAGACAACTAGCTGTTGTAGCAAGGCTAGGCAGATGGGCGGTGCCCTAGAAAAGATTGAATCCCAACCATTTAAATTAGACTAATCTATGGACAACACTCTTTATAGCAGAATGAAGAATCTAAATGACTAATAAACCCTTATAAAACTGAAGATTGACAATCCACCAACTCTAATCCAAAGTTACCAGGAATGTGGATTATACAGTACATGAAACGGGGAACCAAAACTGAAACAGAAATGCTACTTGGTATAAAATGGGTATGATGTGGATAGTAAAATGTGAAAGGCTTGGTCTTCGGAACAAGGAAAGCTTATTGTGGAATACATTATTGTGGAATGCATTGAATATTATGGAATGTAAATGTCTAGATATTACAGAACTCATACATACAATATTCATATATGTTATCGACTTGTCATCCTTAGCCGATATTGGAGCCCCCCATTGGAATGGATAAGGAAAATAAAACCTGCATGGTGTGATAAAGAAAGTAAATCAAATAAGATGTAATGCCATCAGAGTGGGTGAATTGTCATTTAACACTTAATATTAGGTAACAAGCTACTCATCAAGATTCAATTATTCTAGTAATACTCGCTTATAAGAGAACTTCCAGAAACATACTAGGAAAAATGAAACCAAATGAATCTCCGAAGAAATAACTAAGAAAATACTTGTAAATTCTTCAAAAGAAAGTAAAGTATATAAACCTCACAAATATATTGAATAATGAATAATGATAATGTGTATTATTACATCAACTCTCTATTTATACTACTCAAAACAATCCAAATCACTAATAGAAATTTATAAACTATAACCCTAATTCTATAAGAAAATAGAAGTTAATTTGGAAAAAGGAATTCTAATTAAAAAAGAATCCTAATTACAATATAGAAGTCGATTTGGAAAAGGAATTCTAATTAAAAGAAATCCTAATTACAATAGAATTTAAAATTAAGAATCCAGATTAAATTGGGCTTTGTATTAAATTGACCCAAATTAATGTCTCGTGTTCTTTTGCCTCCTCTTTGGATTTTCTTACGTTAGGATCAATCCGAAAGAGTAAAAGGAGCATTTGGTCTGATACAAGAAGCCCACACACTTTTCTTGATGACCTCCGATAGTGTAATAATTTCACTAAAATTCCGAACAAGCGTCGGTGAAAACGGAGTCACTTAACTTATTTCACGTTACAGTTGGACTCGGCGATCGAGAGGAACAACTGAGGAATATCATCGAAAATAAATACCAATAAAAAATGGGAGGGCAAGGTGTAATACTAACCATTCATAAAAGGCCAGTTTTTCCATTCATCGCCTCTTGCATTTCTAATTTGATGATAACCACTTTTTCATCGAATTTTTGATATAAGACATTATAATCATCAACGTATAAATACAAGCGAGGAATGATGGGATGGCGAAATTTTATGATCATTCATCCTCCATTTTCCATCCTTTTTCGACACCTCAGGACAAACTTTGTAACTCCTTCGTTTCCCTCGGGACGCTTTCAGAATATAAAATGCAGGGAACAAAATCAAAAATCACAGAATAGGGTGGTAGTATGAGGAAAAATAAGAGAGAGAGAACAAATGAAGAACATTAGCGTTATAGTCAAAAGAAAGCGGCCTCTTTATCTAGAAGTAAATCATGAAATTTAGAAATCAGCTCTTCTCCACATCACTCTTTTTTTGCGGGTATATTTGTTTTTCTCTTCTCTTTTTCTCCTCTTTCTTTTTTTCTCTTTTTTCTTCTTGATTTTTCTTTTCTTCCTCTCTTTTCTTTGTATATAATTTTTACGCAAATGTAAATAGTATTGAACCCTCTATCAATACTTGCGTGGTATAATACCATCTGCTGCATGGGTAAAAATGGAACTAACACATTTTGGTTACTTTAATGCTCTGCATTATCATTGAGCCACTTTTGCAAGCGATGAACATTTTCCTATCTAGATGCCTTGACGCTAAAACATACAATATCTAGTGAATTATTTGTTTTTTCTCTTCTTTCTTTCTCTCTTTCTTTTCTCTTTTTTCTTCTTGATTTTTCTTTTTCTTCACTCTCTTTTCTTTGTATATAATTTTTTAAAATGAATTTGATCTTCGTACGTCCTGCCAATACCTCATCAATATCTGGGCCAATAGTAAATGGAACTAACACTTTTGTTTAGTTCTTTAATATACGCATTATCATTGAGCGGCTGCAACAGCACATTGACTTGCTCTCCTCATAACCCTATTAATACTAAATTGCTCTTCTTGTAACCAATGTGCGTCTCTTTGCTCTCTCCTACAATGGTATTGTCCAATCATGACATTTTCTCAGGTTGTTGATTTACCTTGAGTTTCTGAAAGCAGTTGATCCTTGGGTTCCACCTTTGGCTTGAGCAGAGCATCTTTCCTCGCTTTGCCCAACCTAGCATTAGGTGTCCTCGTTGTCTACTCGCCCCTGCTTGATTTGTTTCTATCTTAAGTAGCGTATGGACGGTTCCTCCATTTCTAGAAATAATGTTGTCGTTGATGATCTGCCGATCTCCAGTTCGATCTGAGAACCTAGCCATCGATGTTTCATTGTCCTCAATCAGGGTGCTTAGATCCTTGACAAGTCTCGTAATATTCCATCAAACTTCGCATTTTGGGATTTGTAAATTCATCATATGGTACGAACCTCTTTTCATTGCTCCTTTCATCTCGCCCAAGTTGAAACGTATCGTCGTATCGATTAGTAATGGCGGTTTGAATAAAGCGAAGATTAAGCTCCATCTTGGTTACCAGTCGTAAGCCTCGGGATCACGGGTGCATGGAAATTTGGAGATCTTCATTTTTATGTCTGCTTTTCTGTGTGCTTTGATGTCGAAAAGATTAGCGATCTTACATTTGCCTTATTGTCTTCAGTAAAGGGTCTTCCCTTTCTTCGTCCGGTTGTTGTGTCCCTCGTCTTGTTTTTCATCCCAAGGTGTTTTGGGATAGCTCGATACGTAGACACCACAATCTCTTCTAATTGTTCTTGCATTTGCTCTATAGTGCTCTCGATCTCAGGTCCCATTCTTTATGCATTGTAGAATTTCCATTTTGTCGAAGGTTGTTCCTCGTAGGTTCCTTTTATCCTTTATTTGGAAGCGTATTTCTGCCGAAATAAGGGTTAGTGAAAATAGTTTCCTGCTTCGCTCCACCACGTGTTTAAGCTGATCAATGAATACGCTCGTGTATACTCTCGATAATTGGCTTTACCCTCGTTAATCTCACAGCCAAGCCTTTTACTCAAATATTCTCTACGTAGGTTCTTGTTAAGTTACAGCAAAATTCTTGGTTTTTAATGTTCAGAAATTACTTAATAAAGCCAAATATAGATGGTGTAGTTATCGAGTGCAAAATCACCGATGATTGTCTTGTAAGGCTTAGGACTAAATGTAAGTGTAGCTTTCAGTTTGAATTGATGATGATAGAGCGTATGAACTCTTGGATTTAGAATTTGATGATTTGATGGGTATTACTAAAATTGATTATACAATAGAATATGATTTTTTTATTTTTTATTTTTTTTATAAAATCATTTGAAATGCAAAACACAAGGATCACAAGGAGTACCAACAATACCAAGAAACTCAATCACATATCTACTCTGGTACACAAAACTAAAACAAAGTTAATGAATACGAGCATACACATAATTTTTTTTTAGCACAACAAATGTTCAAATCAGATGTGCAATAACACTGCAATTGGAGAGAAAATCAGAAATTAAAGCTTTCAAGATTCTAAAAAAATAAATAGAATCCAATAATACAGATGCAGATAATAGAAGCCAAAGCCCTAATCTGGTAATAGGCGTCGAGTTCGCTGCCGACGACCGCCTGGGCCTGGGCAAGCCAGTCGCTGGTGATGACGCCGTGGTGAGCGGCCCTAGTTTGGTAATAGGCGGAGATGTTAGGGTTAGGATTTTAGAGGGTTTCAGCCATGGAAGAAGCGGGGGAAGTCGAAGAGAGAAGATGGATCTCTGGTTTAGAGACGGCATCGTCCAGATGTTGTTGTTCGTTTTTGTCGAGACGGCGTAGGGCTGGCGAGAGAGGGTGGACAGAATCGACAAGATCGGGACAGATCGGTAGGGAGTGAGAGAGAAGAGAAGAGACTGAAATATGCGTTTTATTTTAATTTCGAATTGAGTTCAGCGTTTTTTTTGCTCCGTGTATTTTACCTACGTAACGTTTTAAAAAAAAAATGTTATCTATTTAAAACCAAAATTACCTTTATAAATATATAATATTTTTTATATGTATTTATAACGTTTTATTAAAAATATTATAAAAAAAATACCACAACATTTTTTTATAAAATGTCATCTTTAAAGTGTTGTCTTTTATAATTTTGTACTAGTGGTATGATTATGAACATGAATCATTCGGTATAATCATGACCCGTAATGTTACAAATGATATTGTAAAAGTCCTCATTACCCATAGTGCATTGATGGACAATTGTTGGTATGATTATGACCATGGATTATTCGGTATAATCATGATCATTGATGATTACATGAATATCCTTGGCCCATAGTGCAGGGATGATTCGATGATGTGATTTATTTATTAAGCTGAGTCTTAGCGATAAAGTGGATGAAAAACTTTTTCAATAATAGAAGATAGTAAACATCATACTCTACTTAACTCTTTTAATGGATTGCTTGTTCCGCTGTAGTTAAATTTTATGTTTATTGTATTTTATCGGTTTAACAATGTTGAAGGCTAATGATAATTTATTACGCATTATCTTAGTCATAATATTTCTTCTTGGGCGATTGAGCTCATCCTTTTGCTGGTTTGTAATATTCATGAAAATTGTTGTTAGGGTTTGTAATATAAATCCTATCAAATTCAAATTGCATAAAAAAGCGGAAGCGTGTAAAAATCGAGTTTTAAAATTTTACAAACCATATACGGATCACCCTTTATGCACAATTATTAATTAAGCGAAAAGATAAAGAATAAAATCATACCCTTGAAGATCGAGCTTCCTCGGTACAAGTTCACCTCAATCCTTTCGCGTTCGACTTGAATCCACGGGTTTGGTTCCTTCCTTTGATCGGCGTTAGCCACCCAAGTGTTTGGCCTCTGAGGTGATCCACGAGGAGGAAGAAAAAAAATTGAAGAAGATGGGTGGTTGGCTAAACCCTAGTTTTTCTATCTCTATAGAAAAAGCGTACTCTCTCAACTATTGGAATATTATTACGTATATTTGATATACGATATAAGACTCCTCTTATAAAGATATCAAGTAACCTATTAAAAAATAAGGTATATTTTTTAATTAAACTCTTTTAATTAAATGGGCTCCCCTAATCTTATTAGGGATAATTAATTAAACTCCTTTAATTAATTTTCCCTCCTAATCTATTAGGAATAAATGAGAGTACTTATATTAAATTAATTCCTAAACTCTTTTAGAAATTAAAAAATAATAATAATTGTAATAATATTAATAAGACTCCTCTTATTAATTTATATTTAATATTTCTAAAATATTAAATAATAAATATTAAGCTATTTAATTTATTCTATCACCATAGATTAAATTAAATATATAACTATATTATTACGATTATGCCATTAACTTCTTAAATAATTATTCTTCCTTTTATGGTGTGACCCTTTAGGTTCTCCGTATTAAGCAGGTTGTGAATAAATCAATTAGAACAATTCTAATCTTATTTAAATAAATAAATTAAACAATTAATTTATTTAAATAAATAATATTTATTCTCTGATAGGGATAAGCCTCCTAGCGATCGGCGACTTTCCGGATAATATAGATTTCAACATTAATCATAAAAAGAACCTTTGAGTAAATAATTCTGCAAATCTGATTCAATCCTTCCACCATCTGATGTCCCGATTAAATATAAGGCATGGAATTCTTTGTCAAAGTCTTATTTTATTTAATTATATGTATTTCGATCTCTTAAATGCCTGACTCAAATAATGCAAATTAGAAACTCCTTTCTAATTTCATTACGCCTTAACCGAGGACTCTTTGGGTTGTCATTTATCGAATCACATAGGACATTTCTCTTCTTTTAAATAAGTGGTAGATTCTTTATTGATCATACATTATCTCCATATCTGACTTATTATACCCAAGCATACCCTTTGATATACCTAAGGGTCTTAAGGAATAAGTCAAAGTATAACTCATCATACACGAGATCTTATGATGATCTCGAGTCGAGGATCACTTGTCTACTACTATCACTCTGAGAATTCCTATTGATGGTGAGTAAAACTCCATTAGGTATTCCTTAGCGAGCCACGTTCGATGAACTTATTCTCTAATAAGCACCTACGTACTTTGCTTTAGTGTCTCCACACAAATGATCATGAGATCAATCATCCTCATCGATGAAAGCAAACAGCGTATGTACCGATCTATCAGGATTCACTAATCCCCGATTTAGTAATCGATGATTGGGAACTATTTTAGTTTTAAGCTTTCTAAGAATTTAGATCTCATTAGAATGATCATCATCATTATTCTAAAAGCATTGCTTAAAACTATGGGTTTATCACATATTATAAAAAGCGACATCATGTAGATAATTAAAAGCCTTTAATAAATTAATACTTTTTATTAATAAATGAATAAGATTATTACAAAGTATATGCTTTATCATCAAACATGATTGGCTTGTGTGCATACTACTTTCAATCTCCACTTGCACTAAAGCCCGATCGTCGTGGTATCTCATACTCTTCTTCTCTAAGTGGCGATTATCCTGCTTTGTTGGATAAGCTTTAGTTAATGGATATGTAATGTTGTTGTTTGAGAGTCCTTATCTCTATAGTGATTTCCCATCTTTCGATGATTCTAATAATCAAATGAAAGTGCCCTGACACATGTTTAGATCGAAGATGAGACTTAGGAACTATTCTAGTTACGTAATGAACTTTTAATCCAAACAATCAACTTGCGACTTCATTTATAGCTATATACTTTGTCTTTATCACTAAACCAACAACTCTTTTTTGTTTGGAACCTTTCGATTCTTTGCACCCTTTGTTGAGATAACGCTTTACCTTAAAGTGGATTTTTTACGTCATCTTAGTGCATGTCGAAAACTTGAGTGCATTAAGCCCTCTAGTTTTAATTTAGACCCACCATGAATATGATCACATCCTTAGTCTTGGGTTAAGCACTTTAAGATGTTTTCAGCGACTCGTAGTGAACTTCTCCATAATATGGTGATCGACATCGGGTCTCGTACATTTCATTGCATACATGATTGTCACTCGTATGCGACCTCTCTTTTCGAAGTCTGTGGGGACTATTAAGAGATACACTCCATAGCTCATCGACATGAGACATCTCTTGGAGTTTGCCCCTAAGCGACTTTAGCATCAAATGAATATCGTTCCTTGGGTTAAGTCGAGCATCCTCTTAAATCTATCTATATAGATTTTATCCCCAATTAAGATACTCTTCCCGAATCATTCATGGAGGAATGTTTGAACAACTTTATCTTTCTTGATTGTAGCATTGGTATGTCATTCCTTATCAGTAGTATATCAACATATATATACTAAGAATGTCACGATGCTCTGGCGGCCACACTAGGTTCATTCTTATTTTTGATAAAATCAAACTCTTTTGATTGCCTCATCAAAGCAGAATGTTCCATATTTGAGAAACTTGCTTTGATCCATTTCTGGATCACACTTATCTCATCATGTATGGATGGATCATCATCTTCATGATGTGTACCTCATCATCATCATCCATGATGAATCCATACCTCTAGGTATCTCTTGGTACTATTCGATTCTGATTGGTTTTGTGGTATAATAGAAGTACATCTCTGAGTTCCTCTTATTTGACTTATAGTGTTTTGTGGTTCTTGAACTCTTGAGATCTATTATCCTCCCACTAGCCCTTTTGATGATAAACACCTTTATCTTAGAAGGCGCGTGTTCATAACAAACACCTTTTGCTAAGTAGGATTATAGAACATATACCTAAACTTACTTTAGGATGTCCCACAAATCTGTACTTGTCAAATCTTGTCCCAAAGCTTATCCTTTGAAACCTTTTCACATAAGTTGGATGACCCCTTATCTTAACATACTTAAGATTAGGAATCCTCCACATCCATAACTTTTATGGAGTCTTGGTAGGATTTTGAGGTTACCTTTTTCGTGATATGTCGACCATTTCTAGGACATGATCCTGAGAAGGATCTTTGGAATGTCGGTAAAATCATTATGGACGCGTACCATGTCCAACAAAGTGCGATTTTTCCTTTTAGATACATCAATCAATTATTGCGTATCGGGAGGTGTCCATTATGAGAAAACCATTTGAGATGATCTAGAAACTTATTGCACAAGTATTTATTCCTTGATCTAATCAAAGAATCTTAATACTTTGTCAATTTGTTTCTTACGAATTCTTTGAACCTTTGAATAATTCATACTTGTATTCGACAAATACACACATTCGACTCTTTGAATGATCATCTCCTTTTCTTATACTAGTTTGTTCGATTTGCAAAAAATATTTTTCACGTAAGTCAGTATACAAAATCCATTAAGTAATATTCGGTTCTATACAAAACATTATTATTATAAATAGAACAACAATTGTTCTTAATTATAATACCAAAGATTTCATTGTCAATGATAAAATGGAAATAATATTTTTAACAAAAGCTGGAATCTGATAACAACTTATTGACTTAATAGATTTTTGCCGTAGGCATTGCTAAACTATAAGTTTCTATGGCTA